>JARABX010000456.1:0-28430 GCA_029721435.1 Gymnothorax reevesii
GCTCCAGCCCCCTCTCCATCCCCTGTCCCATCTCCAGCCCCTGTCCGGTCTGCAGCCCCTGTCCCGTCTCCAGCCCCTGCCCCGTTTCCTGCCCCTGCCCCGTCTCCAGCCCCTGTCCCGTCTCCAGCCCCTGCCCCGCCTCCAGCCTCTGCTTCATCTGCAGCCCCTGCCCCATCTCCAGCCCCTGCCCCGTCTCCAGCCCCTGCCCCGTCTCCATTCCCTGTCCCGTCTCCAGCCCCTGTCCCGACTCCAGCGTCTGTCCCGTCTCCAGCCCCTGCCCCCTCTACAGCCCCTGCTTCGTGTCCAGCCCCTGTCCCGTCTCCAGCCCCTGTCTCGTCTCCAGCCGCTGTCCCGTATGCAGCCCCTGCCCCGTCTCCAGCCCCTGCCCCGTCTCCAGTCCCTGTCCCGTCTCCATTCCCTGCCCCGTCTCCAGCCCCTGCCACGTCTCCAGCCCCTGCCCCGTCTCCAGCCCCTATCCCGTCTCCAGCCCCTGTCCCGTCTCCAGCCCCTGCCCCCTCTACATCCCCTGTCCCGTCTGCAGCCCCTGTTCCGTCTCCAGCTCCAGCCCCCTCTCCATCCCCTGTCCCGTCTGCAGCCCCTGTCCCGTTTCCAGGCCCTGCCCCCTCTCCATCCCCTGTCCCGTCTCCAGCCCCTGTCCCGTCTGCAGCCTCTGCCCCGTCTCCAGCCCCTGCCACGTCTCCAACCCCTGACCCGTCTCCAGTAACTGCTCTTTCTCCGGCCCCTGTCCCGTCTCCATCCCCTGTCCCGTCTCCAGCGCCTGTCCCGTCTCCAGCCCCTGCCCCGTCTCCAGCCCCTGTCCCGTCTCCATCCCCTGTCCCGTCTCCATCCCCTGTCCCGTCTCCAGCCCCTGCCCCGTCTCCAGCCCCTGCCCCCTCTCCATCCCCTGTCCCGTCTCCAGCCCCTGTCCCGTATCCATCCCCTGTCCGGTCTCCAGCCCCTGCCCCGTCTCCATCCCCTGTCCCGTCTCCAGCCCCTGCCCCGTCTCCAGCCCCTGCCCCGTCTCCAGCCCCTGCCCCCTCTCCATCCCCTGTCCTGTCTCCAGCCCTTGTCCCGTCTCCAGCCCCCTGTCCCGTCACCAGCTCCAGCCCCCTCTCCATCCCCTGTCCCATCTCCAGCCCCTGTCCCGTCACCAGCCCCTGCCCCGTCTCCAGCCCCTGTACCGTCTCCAGCCCCTGTCCCGTCTCCATCCCCTGTCCCGTCTCCAGCTCCAGCCCCGTCTCCAGCCCCTGTCCCGTCTCCAGCCCCTGCCCCGTCTCCTGCCCCTGCCCCGTCTCCATCCCCTGTCCCGTCGCCAGCCCCTGTCCCGTCTCCTACCCCTGTCCTGTCTCCAGCCCCTGCCCCGTCTCCATCCCCTTCCGTCTCCATCCTTCGTCCCGTCTCCAGCCCCCGTCTCGTCTCCAGCTCCAGCCCCGTCTCCAGCTTCTGTCCCATCTCCGGCCCCTGCCCCGTCTCCTGCCCCTGTCCCGTCTCCAGCCCCTGTCCCATCTCCAACCCCTGTCCCGTCTCCTGCCCCTGCCCCGTCTCCATCCCCTGTCCCGTCTCCAACCCCCTTCCCGTCTCCTGCCCCTATCCCGTCTCCAGCCCCTGCCCCGTCTCCATCCCCCGTCCCGTCTCCATCCCCCGTCCCGTCTCCAGCCCCCGTCCCGTCTCAAGCTCCAGCCCCGTCTCCAGCCCCTGTCGCGTCTCCAGCCCCTGCCCCGTCTCCTGCCCCTGCCCCGTCTCCATCCCCTGTCCCGTCTCCAGCCCCTGTCCAGTCTCCAGCCCCTGTCCCGTCCCCAACCCCTGTACCGTCTCCAGCCCCTGCCCCGTCTCCTGCCCCTGCCCCGTCTCCATCCCCTGTCCCGTCTCCAGCCCCTCTCCCGCCCCCAACCCCTATCCCGTCTCCAGCCCCTGTCCCCTCTCCAGCTCCAGCGCCGTCTCCAACCCCTGTCCCGTCTCCAGCCCCTGTCCCGTCTCCAGCTCCAGCCCCGTCTCCAGCCCCTGTCCCGTCTCCATCCCCTGTCCCGTCTCCAGCCCCTGCCCCGTCTCCAACCCCTGTCCCGTCTCCAGCCCCTGTCTCGTTTCCTGCCCCTGTCCCGTCTCCAGCCCCTGCCCCGTCTCCAGCCCCTGCCCCGTCTCCAGCCCCTGTCCCGTCTCCTGCCCCTGTCCCGTCTCCAGCCCCTGTCCCGTCTCCTGCCCCTGCCCCGTCTCCAGCCCCTGTCCCGTCTCCATCCCCCATCCCGTCTCCAGCTCCAGCCCCGTCTCCAGCCCCTGTCCCGTCTCCAGTTCCAGCCCAGTCTCCAGCCCCTGTCCCGTCTCCAGCCCCTGCCCCGTCTCCAGCCCCCAGTCCCGTCTCCATCCCTTTTTCCGTCTCCAGCCCCCGTCCCGTCTCCAGCTCCAGCCCAGTCTCCAGCCCCTGTCCTATCTCCTGCCCCTGTCCCGTCTCCAGCCCTTGTCCCGTCTCCAGCCCCTGTCCCGTCTCCAGCTCCAGCCCCCTCTCCATCCCCTGTCCCGTCTCCAGCCCCTGTCCTGTCTCCAGTTCCAGCCCAGTCTCCAGCCCCTGTCCCGTCTCCAGCCCCTGCCCCGTCTCCAGCCCCAGTCCCGTCTCCATCCCTTTTTCCGTCTCCAGCCCCCGTCCCGTCTCCAGCTCCAGCCCAGTCTCCAGCCCCTGTCCTATCTCCTGCCCCTGTCCCGTCTCCAGCCCTTGTCCCGTCTCCAGCCCCTGTCCCGTCTCCAGCTCCAGCCCCCTCTCCATCCCCTGTCCCGTTTCCAGCCCCTGCCACCTCTCTATCCCCTTTCCCATCTCCAGCCCCTGTCCCGTCTCCAGCCTCTGCCCCATCTCCATCCCCTGTCCCGTCTCCAGCCCCTGCCCCCTCTCCATCCCCTGTCCTGTCTCCAGCCCTTGTCCCGTCTCCAGCCCCTGTCCCGTCTCCAGCTCCAGCCCCCTCTCCATCCCCTGTCCCGTCTCCAGCCCCAGTCCCGTTTCCAGCCCCTGCCCCCTCTCCATCCCCTGTCCCGTCTGCAGCCCCTGTCCCGTCTCCAGCCTCTGTCCCGTCTCCAGCCCCTGTCCCGTCTCCAGCCCCTGTCCCGTCTCCCGCCCCTGCCCCGTCTCCAACCCCTGTCCCGTCTCCAGTGACTGCCCTTTATCCGGCCCCTGTCCCATCTACAGCCCCTGTCCCATCTCCAGCCCTTGCCCCGTCTCCAGCCCTTGTCCCGTCTCCATCCCCTGTCCCGTCTCCAGCCCCTGCCCCATCTCCATCCCCTGTCCCGTCTCCAGCCCCTGCCCCGTCTCCAGACCCTGCCCCGTCTCCAGCCCCTGCCCCCGTCTCCAGCCCCTGCCCCGTCTCCATCCCCTGTCCCGTTTCCAGCCCCTGCCCCCTCTCTATACCCAATCGCATCTCCAGCCCCTGTCCCGTCTCAAGCCTCTGCCCCGTCTACAGCCCCAGTCCCGTCCCCAGCCCCTGTCCCGTCTCCAGCCCCTGCCTTGTCTCCAGCCCCTGTCCAGTCTCCCGCCCCTGCCCCGTCTCCAACCCCTGTCACGTCTCCAGCCCCTGTCCCGTCTCCAGCTCCAGCCCCGTCTCCAGCCACTGTCCTGTCAACAGCCCCTGTCCCATCTCCAGCCCCTTTCCCGTCTCCAGCTCCTGTCCTGTCTCCAGCCCTTGTCCCGTCTCCAGCCCTTGTCCCGTGTCCAGCCCCTGTCCCGTCTCCAGCCCCTGTCCCGTCTCCAGCTCCTGTCCCGTCTGCAGCCCTTGCCCCGTCTCCAGCCCTTGCCCCGTCTCTTGCCCCTGCCCGTCTCCATCCCCCGTCCAGTCTCCAGCCCTTGTCCCGTCTCCAGCCCCTGTCCCGTCTCCAGCCCCTGCCCCGTCTCCATCCCCTGTCCCCTCACCAGCCCCTATCCCGTTTCCAGCCCCTGCCCCCTCTCTATCCCCTGTCCCGTCTCCAGCCCCTGCCCCGTCTCCAACCCCTTTCCCGTCTCCTGCCCCTGTCCCGTCTCCAGCCCTTGTCCCGTCTGCAGCCCCTGTCCTGTCTCCAGCTCCAGCCCCCTCTCCATCCCCTGTCCCGTCTCCAGCCCCTGTCCCGTTTCCAGCCCCTGCCTCCTCTCCATCCCCTGTCCCGTCTCCAGCCCCTGTCCCGTCTCCAGCCCCTGCCTCCTCTCCATCCCCTGCCCCGTCTCCAGCCCCTGTCCCGTCTCCAGCCCCTGTCCCGTCTCCATCCCCTGTCCCGTCTCCAGCCCCTGCCCCGTCTCCAGCCCCTGTCCCGTCTCCAGCCCCTGTCCCGTCTGCATCCCCTGTCCCGTCTCCAGCCCCTGCCCCCTCTCCATCCCCTGTCCTGTCTCCAGCCCTTGTCCCGTCTCCAGCCCCTGTCCCGTCTCCAGCTCCAGCCCCCTCTCCATCCCCTGTCCCATCTCCAGCCCCTGTCTCGTCTCCAGCCCCCTACCCCCGTCTCCAGCCCCTGCCCCGTCTCCAGCCCCTGCCCCGTCTCCAGCCCCTGTCCCGTCTCCAGCCCCTGCCCCGCCTCCAGCCCCTGCTTCATCTCCAGCCCCCTGCCCCCTCTCCATCCCCTGTCCCGTCTCCAGCCCCTGTCCCGTCTCCATCCCCTGACCCGTCTCCAGCCCCTGCCCCCTCTCCAACCCCTGTCCTGTCTCCAGCTCTTGTGCCGTCTCCAGGCCCTGTCCCGTCTCCAGCTCGAGCCCCCTCTCCATCCCCTGTCCCGTTTCCAGCCCCTGCCCCCTCTTTATCCCCAATCCCATCTCCAGCCCCTGTCCCGTCTCCAGCCTCTGCCCCGTCTCCAGCCCCAGTCCCGTCCCCAGCCCCTGTCCCGTCTCCAGCCCCTGCCTTGTCTCCAGCCCCTGTCCAGTCTCCCGCCCCTGCCCCGTCTCCAACCCCTGTCACGTCACCAGCCCCTGTCCCGTCTCCAGCTCCAGCCCCGTCTCCAGCAACTGTCCCGTCAACAGCGCCTGTCCCATCTCCAGCCCCTTTCCCGTCTCCAGCTCCTGTCCTGTCTCCAGCCCTTGTCCCGTCTCCAGCCCTTGTCCCGTGTCCAGCCCCTGTCCTGTCTCCAGCCCCTGTCCCGTCTCCAGCTCCTGTCCCGTCTCCAGCCCTTGTCCCGGCTCCAGCCCTTGCCCCGTCTCTTGCCCCTGCCCCTCTCCATCCCCCGTCCAGTCTCCAGCCCTTGTCCCGTCTCCAGCCCCTGTCCCGTCTCCAGCCCCTGCCCCCTCTCCATCCCCTGTCCCCTCACCAGCCCCTATCCCGTTTCCAGCCCCTGCCCCCCTCTCTATCCCCTGTCCCGTCTCCAGCCCCTGCCCCGTCTCCAACCCCTTTCCCGTCTCCTGCCCCTGTCCCGTCTCCAGCCCTTGTCCCGTCTCCAGCCCCTATCCTGTCTCCAGCTCCAGCCCCCTCTCCATCCCCTGTCCCGTCTCCAGCCCCTATTCCGTTTCCAGCCCCTGCCTCCTCTCCATCCCCTTACCCGTCTCCAGCCCCTGTCCCGTCTCCAGCCTCTGCCCCGTCTCCATCCCCTGTCCCGTCTCCAGCCCCTGTCCCGTCTCCAACCCCTGTCCCGTCGCCAGCCCCTGCCCCCTCTCCAGCCCCTGTCCCGTCTCCAGCCCCTGTCCCGTCTCCATCCCCTGTCCCGTCTGCAGCCCCTGCCCCCTCTCCATCCCCTGTCCTGTCTCCAGCCCTTGTCCCGTCTCCAGCCCCTGTCCCGTCTCCAGCTCCAGCCCCCTCTCCATCCCCTGTCCCTTCTCCAGCCCCTGCCCCGTCTCCAGCCCCTGCCCCGTCTCCAGCCCCTGTCCAGTCTCCAGCCCCTGCTTCATCTCCAGCCCCTGCCCCCGTCTCCAGCCCCTGCCCCGTCTCCAGGCCCTGCCACCTCTCCATTCTCTGCCCCGTCTCCAGCCCCTGCCCCCGTCTCCAGCCCCTGTACCGTCTCCAGCCCCTGTCCCATCTCCATCCCCTGTCCCGTCTCCAGCTCCAGCCCCGTCTCCAGCCCCTGTCCCGTCTCCAGCCCCTGCCCCGTCTCCTGCCCCTACCCCGTCTCCATCCCCTGTCCCGTCGCCAGCCCCTGTCCCGTCTCCAGCCCCTGCCCCGTCTCCATCACCTTCCGTCTCCATCCTTCGTCCCGTCTCCAGCCCCCGTCCCGTCTCCAGCTCCAGCCCCGTCTCCAGCCCCTGTCCCGTCTCCGGCCCCTGCCCCGTCTCCTGCCCCTGTCCCGTCTCCAGCCCCTGTCCCATCTCCAACCCCTGTCCCGTCTCCTGCCCCTGCCCCGTCTCCATCCCCTGTCCCGTCTCCAACCCCAGTCCCGTCTCCTGCCCCTGTCCCGTCTCCAGCCCCTGCCCCGTCTCCATCCCCCGTCCCGTCTCCATCCCCCCGTCCCGTCTCCAGCCCCCGTCCCATCTCAAGCTCCAGCCCCGTCTCCAGCCCCTATTCCGTCTCCAGCCCCTGTCCCGTCTCCATCCCCTGTCCCGTCTCCAGCCCCTGCCCCCTCTCCATCCCCTGTCCTGTCTCCAGCCCTTGTCCCGTCTCCAGCCCCTGTCCCGTCTCCAGCTCCAGCCCCGTCTCCATCCCCTGTCCCATCTCCAGCCCCTGTCCCGTCTCCAGCCCCTGTCCCCGTCTCCAGCCCCTGCCCCGTTTCCAGCCCCTGCCCCGTCTCCAGCCCCTGTCCCGTCTCCAGCCCCTGCCCCGTCTCCTGCCCCTGTCCCGTCTCCAGCCCCTGTCCCGTCTCCATCCCCCTTCCCGTCTCCAGCCCCTATCCCGTCTCCAGCCCCTGCCCCCTCTTTTTCTCCCAGTCCCGTCTCCAGCCCCTGTCCTGTCTCCAGCTCCAGCCCCGTCTCCAGCCCCTGTCCCGTCTCCAGCCCCTGCCCCGTCTCCAGGCCCACTCCCGTCTCCATCCCCCCTTTCCGTCTCCAGCCCCCTTACCGTCTCCAGCTCCAGCCCCGTCTCCAGCCCCTGTCCCATCTCCTGCCCCTGTCCCGTCTCCAGCCCTTGTCCCGTCTCCAGCCCCTGTCCCGTCTCCAGCTCCAGCCCCCTCTCCATCCCCTGTCCCGTTTCCAGCCCCTGCCACCTCTCTATCCCCTGTCCCATCTCCAGCCCCTGTCCCGTCTCCAGCCTCTGCCCCATCTCCATCCCCTGTCCCGTCTCCAGCCCCTGTCCCGTCTCCAGCTCCAGCCCCGTCTCCAGCCCCTGTCCGGTCTCCAGCCCCTGCCCCGTCTCCAGCCCCTGCCCCGCCTCCAGCCCTTGCTTCATCTCCAGCCCCCGTCCCGTCTCCAGCCCCTGCCTCGTCTCCAGCCCCTGTCCCGTCTCCAGCCCCTGCCCTGTCTCCGGCCCCTGCCCCGTCTCCAGCCCCCGTCCCGTCTCCAGCCCCTGCCACGTCTCCAGCCCCTGTCCCGTCTCCAGCCCCTGCCCCGTCTCCAGCCCCTGTCCTGTCTCCAGCCCTTGTCCCGTCTCCATCCCCTGCCCCGTCTCCAGCCCCTGCTTCGTGTCCAGCCCCTGTCCCGTCTCCAGCCCCTGTCTCGTCTCCAGCCCCTGTCCCGTCTCCAGCCCCTGTCTCGTCTCCAGCCCCTGTCCCGTATCCAGCCCCTGCCCCGTCTCCATCCCCTGTCCCGTCTCCAGCTCCAGCCCCCTCTCCATCCCCTGTCCCGTCTCCAGCCCCTGTCCCGTTTCCAGCCCCTGCCCCCTCTCCATCCCCTGTCCCGTCTCCAGCCCCTGTCCCGTCTCCAGCCTCTGCCCCGTCTCCAGCCCCTGTCCCGTCTCCAGCCCCTGCCCCGTCTCCAACCCCTGTCCCGTCTCCAGTAACTGCTCTTTCTCCGGCCCCTGTCCCGTCTCCAGCCCCTGTCCCGTCTCCAGCCCCTGCCCTGTCTCCAGCCCCTGTCCCGTCTGCATCCCCTGTGCCGTCTCCATCCCCTGTCCCGTCTCCAGCCCCTGCCCCGTCTCCAGCCCCGTCCCTTCTCCAGCCCCTGCCCCCTCTCCATCCCCTGTCCCGTCTCCAGCCCCTGCCCCGTCTCCAACCCCTGTCCCGTCTCCAGCCCCTGCCCCCTCTCCATCCCCTGTCTTGTCTCCAGCCCCTGTCCCGTCTCCATCCCCTGTCCCGTCTCCAGCCCCTGCCCCCTCTCCATCCCCTGTCCTGTCTCCAGCCCTTGTCCCGTCTCCAGCCCCTGTCCCGTCTCCAGCTCCAGCCCCCTCTCCATCCCCTGTCCCATCTCCAGCCCCTGTCCCGTCTCCAGCCCCTGTCCCGTCTCCAGCCCCTGCCCCGTTTCCTGCCCCTGCCCCGTCTCCAGCCCCTGTCCCGTCTCCAGCCCCTGCCCCGCCTCCAGCCCCTGCTTCATCTCCAGCCCCTGCCCCGTCTCCAGCCCCTGCCCCGTCTCCAGCCCCTGCCCCGTCTCCATTCCCAGTCCCGTCTCCAGCCCCTGTCCCGACTCCAGCCTCTGTCCCATCTCCAGCCCCTGCCCCCTCTCCAGCCCCTGCTTCGTGTCCAGCCCCTGTCCCGTCTCCAGCCCCTGTCTCGTCTCCAGCCCCTGTCCCGTATCCAGCCCCTGCCCCGTCTCCAGCCCCTGCCCCGTCTCCAGTCCCTGTCCCGTCTCCATTCCCTGCCCCGTCTGCAGCCCCTGCCACGTCTCCAGCCCCTGCCCCATCTCCAGCCCCTATCCCGTCTCCAGCCCCTGTCCCGTATCCAGCCCCTGCCCCGTCTCCAGCCCCTGCCCCGTCTCCAGTCCCTGTCCCGTCTCCATTCCCTGCCCCGTCTCCAGCCCCTGCCACGTCACCAGCCCCTGCCCCATCTCCAGCCCCTATCCCGTCTCCAGCCCCTGCCCCCTCTCCATCCCCTGTCCCGTCTCCAGCCCCTGTCCCGTCTCCAGCTCCAGCCCCCTCTCCATCCCCTGTCCCGTCTCCAGCCCCTGTCCCGTTTCCAGGCCCTGCCCCCTCTCCATCCCCTGTCCCGTCTCCAGCCCCTGTCCCGTCTCCAGCCTCTGCCCCGTCTCCAGCCCCTGCCCCGTCTCCAACCCCTGACCCGTCTCCAGTAACTGCTCTTTCTCCGGCCCCTGTCCCGTCTCCATCCCCTGTCCCGTCTCCAGCGCCTGTCCCGTCTCCAGCCCCTGCCCCATCTCCAGCCCCTATCCCGTCTCCAGCCCCTGCCCCCTCTCCATCCCCTGTCCCGTCTCCAGCCCCTGTCCCGTCTCCAGCTCCAGCCCCCTCTCCATTCCCAGTCCCGTCTCCAGCCCCTGTCCCGACTCCAGCCTCTGTCCCATCTCCAGCCCCTGCCCCCTCTCCAGCCCCTGCTTCGTGTCCAGCCCCCTGTCCCGTCTCCAGCCCCTGTCTCGTCTCCAGCCCCTGTCCCGTATCCAGCCCCTGCCCCGTCTCCAGCCCCTGCCCCGTCTCCAGTCCCTGTCCCGTCTCCATTCCCTGCCCCGTCTGCAGCCCCTGCCACGTCTCCAGCCCCTGCCCCATCTCCAGCCCCTATCCCGTCTCCAGCCCCTGTCCCGTATCCAGCCCCTGCCCCGTCTCCAGCCCCTGCCCCGTCTCCAGTCCCTGTCCCGTCTCCATTCCCTGCCCCGTCTCCAGCCCCTGCCACGTCACCAGCCCCTGCCCCATCTCCAGCCCCTATCCCGTCTCCAGCCCCTGCCCCCTCTCCATCCCCTGTCCCGTCTCCAGCCCCTGTCCCGTCTCCAGCTCCAGCCCCCTCTCCATCCCCTGTCCCGTCTCCAGCCCCTGTCCCGTTTCCAGGCCCTGCCCCCTCTCCATCCCCTGTCCCGTCTCCAGCCCCTGTCCCGTCTCCAGCCTCTGCCCCGTCTCCAGCCCCTGCCCCGTCTCCAACCCCTGACCCATCTCCAGTAACTGCTCTTTCTCCGGCCCCTGTCCCGTCTCCATCCCCTGTCCCGTCTCCAGCGCCTGTCCCGTCTCCAGCCCCTGCCCCGTCTACAGCCCCTGTCCCGTCTCCATCCCCTGTCCCGTCTCCAGCCCCTGCCCCTCCTCCAGCCCCTGCCCCCTCTCCATCCCCTGTCCCGTCTCCAGCACCTGTCCCGTATCCATCCCCTGTCCGGTCTCCAGCTTCCTCCCCGTCTCCATCCCCTGCCCCGTCTCCAGCCCCTGCCCCGTCTCCAGCCCCTGCCCCCTCTCCATCCCCTGTCCCGTCTCCAGCCCCTGTCCCGTCTCCATCCCCTGTCCCGTCTCCAGCCCCTGCCCCCTCTCCATCCCCTGTCCTGTCTCCAGCCCTTGTCCCGTCTCCAGCCCCTGTCCCGTCTCCAGCTCCAGCCCCCTCTCCATCCCCTGTCCCACCTCCAGCCCCTGTCCCGTCTCCAGCCCCTGCCCCGTCTCCAGCCCCTGCCCCGTCTCCAGCCCCTGCCCTGTCTCCAGCCCCTGCCCCCCCTCCACCCCCTGCCCCGCCTCCAGCCCCTGCCTCATCTCCAGCCCCTGCCCCGTCTCCAGCCCCTGCCACCT
The DNA here is from genome assembly GCA_029721435.1 of Gymnothorax reevesii. Taxonomy (NCBI): domain Eukaryota; kingdom Metazoa; phylum Chordata; class Actinopteri; order Anguilliformes; family Muraenidae; genus Gymnothorax; species Gymnothorax reevesii. Next base: position 10,425 of record JARABX010000456.1, read on the forward strand.
CTCCATTCTCTGCCCCGTCTCCAGCCCCTGCCCCGTCTCCAGCCCCTGTACCATCTCCTGCCCCTGTCCCGTCTCCATCCCCTGTCCCGTCTCCAGCTCCAGCCCTGTCTCCAGCCCCTGTCCCGTCTCCAGCCTCTGCCCCGTCTCCTGCCTCTGCCCCGTCTCCATCCCCTGTCCCGTCGCCAGCCCCTGTCCCGTCTCCTGCCCCTGTCCCGTCTCCAGCCCCTGCCCCGTCTTCATTCCCTTCCGTCTCCATCCTTCGTCCCGTCTCCAGCCCCCGTCTCGTCTCCAGCTCCAGCCCCGTCTCCAGCCCCTGTCCCGTCTCCGGCCCCTGCCCCGTCTCCTGCCCCTGTCCCGTCTCCAGCCCCTGTCCCATCTCCAACCCCTGTCCCGTCTCCTGCCCCTGCCCCGTCTCCATCCCCTGTCCCGTCTCCAACCCCCGTCCCGGCTCCTGCCCCTGTCCCGTCTCCAGCCCCTGCCCCGTCTCCATCCCCCGTCCCGTCTCCATCCCCCGTCCCGTCTGCAGCCCCCGTCCCGTCTCAAGCTCCAGCCCCGTCTCCAGCCCCTGTCCCGTCTCCAGCCCCTGCCCCGTCTCCTGCCCCTGCCCCGTCTCCATCCCCTGTCCCGTCTCCAGCCCCTGCCCCGTCTCCTGCCCCTGCCCCGTCTCCATCCCCTGTCCCGTCTCCAGCCCCTGTCCCGTCCCCAACCCCTGTCCCGTCTCCAGCCCCTGTCCCCTCTCCAGCTCCAGCGCCGTCTCCAGCCCCTGTCCCGTCTCCATCCCCTGTCCCGTCTCCAACCCCTGTCCCCTCTCCAGCCCCTGTCCCGTCTCCAGCTCCAGCCCCGTCTCCAGCCCCTGTCCCGTCTCCATCCCCTGTCCCGTCTCCAGCCCCTGCCCCGTCTCCAACCCCTGTCCCGTCTCCAGCCCCTGTCCCGTTTCCTGCCCCTGTCCCGTCTCCAGCCCCTGCCCCGTCTCCAGCCCCTGCCCCGTCTCCATCCCCTGTCCCGTCTCCAGCCCCTGCCCCGTCTCCAGCCCCTGCCCCCTCACCATCCCCTGTCCCGTCTCCAGCCCCTGTCCCGTATCCATCCCCTGTCCGGTCTCCAGCCCCTGCCCCGTCTCCATCCCCTGCCCCGTCTACAGCCCCTGCCCCGTCTCCAGCCCCTGCCCCCTCTGCATCCCCTGTCCCGTCTCCAGCCCCTGTCCCGTCTCCATCCACTGTCCCGTCTCCAGCCCCTGCCCCCTCTCCATCCCCTGTCCTGTCTCCAGCCCTTGTCCCGTCTCCAGCCCCTGTCCCGTCTCCAGCTCCAGCCCCCTCTCCATCCCCTGTCCCATCTCCAGCCCCTGTCCCGTCTCCAGCCCCTGCCCCGTCTCCAGCCCCTGCCCCGTCTCCAGCCTCTGCCCTGTCTCCAGCCCCTGTCCCGTCTCCAGCCCCTGCCCCGCCTCCAGCCCCTGCTTCATCTCCAGCCCCTGCCCCGTCTCCAGCCCCTGCCACCTCTCCATTCTCTCCCCCGTCTCCAGCCCCTGCCCCGTCTCCAGCCCCTGTCCCGTCTCCATCCCCTGTCCCGTCTCCAGCTCCAGCCCCGTCTCCAGCCCCTGTCCCGTCTCCAGCCCCTGCCCCGTCTCCTGCCCCTGCCCCGTCTCCATCCCCTGTCCCGTCGCCAGCCCCTGTCCCGTCTCCTGCCCCAGTCCCGTCTCCAGCCCCTGCCCCGTCTCCATCCCCTTCCGTCTCCATCCTTCGTCCCGTCTCCAGCCCCCGTCTAGTCTCCAGCTCCAGCCCCGTCTCCAGCCCCTGTCCCGTCTCCGGCCCCTGCCTCGTCTCCTGCCCCTGTCCCGTCTCCAGCACCTGTCCCATCTCCAACCCCTGTCCCGTCTCCTGCCCCTGCCCCGTCTCCATCCCCTGTCCCGTGTCCAACCCCCGTCCTGTCTCCTGCCCCTGTCCCGTCTCCAGCCCCTGCCCCGTCTCCATCCCCCGTCCCGTCTCCATCCCCCGTCCCGTCTCCAGCCCCCGTCCCGTCTCAAGCTCCAGCCCCGTCTCCAGCCCCTCTCCCGTCTCCAGCCCCTGCCCCGTCTCCTGCCCCTGCCCCGTCTCCATCCTCTGTCCCGTCTCCAGCCCCTGTCCAGTCTCCAGCCCCTGTCCCGTCCCCAACCCCTGTACCGTCTCCAGCCCCTGCCCCGTCTCCTGCCCCTGTCCCATCTCCATCCCCTGTCCCGTCTCCAGCCCCTGTCCCGTCTCCAACCCCTGTCCCGTCTCCAGCCCCTGTCCCCTCTCCAGCTCCAGCGCCGTCTCCAGCCCCTGTCCCGTCTCCATCCCCTGTCCCGTCTCCAACCCCTGTCCCGTCTCCAGCCCCTGTCCCGTCTCCAGCTCCAGCCCCGTCTCCAGCCCCTGTCCCGTCTGCATCCCCTGTCCCGTCTCCAGCCCCTGCCCCGTCTCCAACCCCTGTCCCGTCTCCAGCCCCTGTCCCGTTTCCTGCCCCTGTCCCGTCTCCAGCCCCTGCCCCGTCTCCAGCCCCTGTCCCGTCTCCAGCCCCTGTCCCGTCTCCAGCCCCTGTCCCGTCTCCAGCCCCTGCCCCCTCTCCATCCCCTGTCCTGTCTCCAGCCCTTGTCCCGTCTCCAGCCCCTGCCCCGTCTCCAGCCCCAGCTCCGTCTCCTGCCCCGTCTCCAGCCCCTGTCTCGTCTCCAGCCCCTGCCCCGTCTCCAGCCCCTGCCCCGTCTCCAGCCCCCGCCCCGTCTCCAGCCCCTGTCCCGTCTCCAGCCCCTGCCCCGCCTCCAGCCCCTGCTTCATCTCCAGCCCCTGCCCCCTCTCCATCCCCTGTCCCGTCTCCAGCCCCTGTCCCGTCTCCCTCCCCTGACCCGTCTCCAGCCCCTGCCCCCTCTCCAACCCCTGTCCTGTCTCCAGCTCTTGTGCCGTCTCCAGGCCCTGTCCCGTCTCCAGCTCCAGCCCCCTCTCCATCCCCTGTCCTGTTTCCAGCCCCTGCCCCCTCTTTATCCCCAATCCCATCTCCAGCCCCTGTCCCGTCTCCAGCCTCTGCCCCGTCTCAAGCCCCAGTCCCGTCCCCAGCCCCTGTCCCGTCTCCAGCCCCTGCCTTGTCTCCAGCCCCTGTCCAGTCTCCCGCCCCTGCCCCGTCTCCAACCCCTGTCACGTCACCAGCCCCTGTCCCGTCTCCAGCTCCAGCCCCGTCTCCAGCCACTGTCCCGTCAACAGCCCCTGTCCCATCTCCAGCCCCTTTCCCGTCTCCAGCTCCTGTCCCGTCTCCAGCCCTTGTCCCGTGTCCAGCCCCTGTCCTGTCTCCAGCCCCTGTCCCGTCTCCAGCTCCTGTCCCGTCTCCAGCCCTTGTCCCGTCTCCAGCCCTTGCCCCGTCTCTTGCCCCTGCCCCTCTCCATCCCCCGTCCAGTCTCCAGCCCTTGTCCCGTCTCCAGCCCCTGTCCCGTCTCCAGCCCCTGCCCCCTCTCCATCCCCTGTCCCCTCACCAGCCCCTATCCCGTTTCCAGCCCCTGCCCCCTCTCTATCCCCTGTCCCGTCTCCAGCCCCTGCCCCGTCTCCAACCCCTTTCCCGTCTCCTGCCCCTGTCCCGTCTCCAGCCCTTGTCCCATCTCCAGCCCCTGTCCTGTCTCCAGCTCCAGCCCCCTCTCCATCCCCTGTCCCGTCTCCAGCCCCTGTCCCGTTTCCAGCCCCTGCCTCCTCTCCATCCCCTGTCCTGTCTCCAGCCCCTGTCCCGTCTCCAGCCTCTGCCCCGTCTCCATCCCCTGTCCCGTCTCCAGCCCCTGTCCCGTCTCCAACCCCTGCCCCCTCTCCAGCCCCTGTCCCGTCTCCAGCCCCTGTCCCGTCTCCATCCCCTGTCCCGTCTCCAGCCCCTGCCCCCTCTCCATCCCCTGTCCCGTCTCCAGCCCCTGTCCCGTCTCCAGCTCCAGCCCCCTCTCCATCCCCTGTCCCTTCTCCAGCCCCTGCCCCGTCTCCAGCCCCTGCCCCGTCTCCAGCCCCTGTCCCGTCTCCAGCCCCTGCTTCATCTCCAGCCCCTGCCCCGTCTCCAGCCCCTGCCCCGTCTCCAGCCCCTGCCACCTCTCCATTCTCTGCCCCGTCTCCAGCCCCTGCCCCGTCTCCAGCCCCTGTACCGTCTCCAGCCCCTGTCCCATCTGCATCCCCTGTCCCGTCTCCAGCTCCAGCCCCGTCTCCAGCCCCTGTCCCGTCTCCAGCCCCTGCCCTGTCTCCTGCCCCTGCCCCGTCTACATCCCCTGTCCCGTCGCCAGCCCCTGTCCCGTCTCCTGCCCCTGTCCCGTCTCCAGCCCCTGCCCCGTCTCCATCCCCTTCCGTCTCCATCCTTCGTCCCGTCTCCAGCCCCCGTCCCGTCTCCAGCTCCAGCCCCGTCTCCAGCCCCTGTCCCGTCTCCGGCCCCTGCCCCGTCTCCTGCCCCTGTCCCGTCTCCAGCCCCTGTCCCATCTCCAACCCCTGTCCCGTCTCCTGCCCCTGCCCCGTCTCCATCCCCTGTCCCGTCTGCAACCCCAGTCCCGTCTCCTGCCCCTGTCCCGTCTCCAGCCTCTGCCCCGTCTCCATCCCCCGTCCCGTCTCCATCCCCCGTCCCGTCTCCAGCCCCCGTCCCATCTAAAGCTCCAGCCCCGTCTCCAGCCCCTATCCCGTCTCCAGCCCCTGTCCCGTCTCCATCCCCTGTCCCGTCTCCAGCCCCTGCCCCCTCTCCATCCCCTGTCCTGTCTCCAGCCCTTGTCCCGTCTCCAGCCCCTGTCCCGTCTCCAGCTCCAGCCCCGTCTCCATCCCCTGTCCCATCTCCAGCCCCTGTCCCGTCTCCAGCCCCTGTCCCGTCTCCAGCCCCTGCCCCGTTTCCAGCCCCTGCCCCGTCTCCAGCCCCTGTCTTGTCTCCAGCCCCTGCCCCGCCTCGAGCCCCTGCTTCATCTCCAGCCCCTGCCCCGTCTCCAGCCCCTGCCACCTCTCCATTCTCTGCCCCGTCTCCAGCCCCTGCCCCGTCTCCAGCCCCTGTACCGTCTCCAGCCCCTGCGCCCTCTCCATCCCCTGTCCCGTCTCCATCCCCTGTCCCGTCTCCAGCTCCAGCCCCGTCTCCAGCCCCTGTCCCGTCTCCAGCCACAGCCCCGTCTCCTGCCCCAGCCCCGTCTCCATCCCCTGTCTCGTCTCCAGCCCCTGTCCCGTCTCCAGCCCCTGCCCCGTCTCCATCCCCCGTCCCGTCTCCATCCCCCGTCCCGTCTCCAGCTCCAGCCCCGTCTCCAGCCCCTGTCCCGTCTCCGGCCCCTGCCCCGTCTCCTGTCCCTGCCCCGTCTCCATCCCCTGTCCCGTCTCCAGCCCCTGTCCCATCTCCAACCCCTGTCCCGTCTCCTGCCCCTGCCCCGTCTCCATCCCCTGTCCCGTCTCCAACCCCCGTCCCGTCTCCTGCCCCTGTCCCGTCTCCAGCCCCCGCCCCGTCTCCATCCCCCGTCCCGTCTCCATCCCCCGTCCCGTCTCCAGCCCCCGTCCCGTCTCAAGCTCCAGCCCCGTCTCCAGCCCCTGTCTCGTCTCCAGCCCCTGCCCCGGCTCCCGCCCCCGCCCCGTCTCCATCCCCTGTCCCGTCTCCAGCCCCTGTCCAGTCTCCAGCCCATGTCCCGTCCCCAACCCCTGTACCGTCTCCAGCCCCTGCCCCGTCTCCTGCCCCTGTCCCGTCTCCAGCCCCTGTCCCGTCTCCATCCCCCTTCCCGTCTCCAGCCCCTATCCCGTCTCCAGCCCCTGCCCCCTCTTTTTCCCCAGTCCCGTCTCCAGCCCCTGTCCTGTCTCCAGCTCCAGCCCCGTCTCCAGCCCCTGTCCCGTCTCCAGCCCCTGCCCCGTCTCCAGGCCCACTCCCGTCTCCATCCCCCTTTCCGTCTCCAGCCCCCTTACCGTCTCCAGCTCCAGCCCCGTCTCCAGCCCCTGTCCCATCTCCTGCCCCTGTCCCGTCTCCAGCCCTTGTCCCGTCTCCAGCCCATGTCCCGTCTACAGCTCCACCCCCCTCTCCATCCCCTGTCCCGTTTCCACCCCCAGCCACCTCTCTTTCCCCTCTCCCATCTCCAGCCCCTGTCCCGCCTCCAGCCTCTGCCCCATCTCCATCCCCTGTCCCGTCTCCAGCCCCTGTCCCGTCTCCAGCTCCAGCCCCGTCTCCAGCCCCTGTCCGGTCTCCAGCCCCTGCCCCGTCTCCAGCCCCTGCCACGCCTCCAGCCCTTGCTTCATCTCCAGCCCCCCTCCCGTCTCCCGCCCCTGCCTCGTCTCCAGCCCCTGTCCCGTCCCCCGCCCCTGCCCTGTCTCCCGCCCCTGCCCCGTCTCCAGCCCCTGTCCCGTCTCCAGCCCCTGCCACGTCTCCAGCCCCTGTCCCGTCTCCAGCCCCTGCCCCGTCTCCAGCCCCTGTCCTGTCTCCAGCCTTTGTCCCGTCTCCAGCCCCTGCCCAGTCTCCAGCCCCTCCTTCGTGTCCACCCCCTGTCCCGCCTCCAGCCCCCGTCTCGTCTCCTGCCCCTGTCCCCTCTCCAGCCCCTGTCTCGTCTCCAGCCCCTGTCCCGTATCCAGCCCCTGCCCCGTCTCCATCCCCTGTCCCGTCTCCAGCTCCAGCCCCCTCTCCATCCCCTGTCCCGTCTCCAGCCCCTGTCCCGTTTCCAGCCCCTGCCCCCTCTCCATCCCCTGTCCCGTCTCCAGCCCCTGTCCCGTCTCCAGCCTCTGCCCCGTCTCCATCCCCCGTCCCGTCTCCATCCCCCGTCCCGTCTCCAGCCCCCGTCCCATCTAAAGCTCCAGCCCCGTCTCCAGCCCCTATCCCGTCTCCAGCCCCTGTCCCGTCTCCATCCCCTGTCCCGTCTCCAGCCCCTGCCCCCTCTCCATCCCCTGTCCTGTCTCCAGCCCTTGTCCCGTCTCCAGCCCCTGTCCCGTCTCCAGCTCCAGCCCCGTCTCCATCCCCTGTCCCATCTCCAGCCCCTGTCCCGTCTCCAGCCCCTGTCCCGTCTCCAGCCCCTGCCCCGTTTCCAGCCCCTGCCCCGTCTCCAGCCCCTGTCTTGTCTCCAGCCCCTGCCCCGCCTCGAGCCCCTCCTTCATCTCGCGCCCCTCCCCCCTCTCCACCCCCTCCCACCTCTCCCTTCTCTGCCCCCTCTCCAGCCCCTGCCCCGTCTCCAGCCCCTGTACCGTCTCCAGCCCCTGCGCCCTCTGCATCCCCTGTCCCGTCTCCATCCCCTGTCCCGTCTCCAGCTCCAGCCCCGTCTCCAGCCCCTGTCCCGTCTCCAGCCACAGCCCCGTCTCCTGCCCCAGCCCCGTCTCCATCCCCTGTCTCGTCTCCAGCCCCTGTCCCGTCTCCAGCCCCTGTCCCGTCTCCAGCCCCTGCCCCGTCTCCATCCCCCGTCCCGTCTCCATCCCCCGTCCCGTCTCCAGCCCCTGCCCCGTCTCCAGCCCCTGTCCCGTCTCCGGCCCTTGCCCCGTCTCCTGTCCCTGCCCCGTCTCCATCCCCTGTCCCGTCTCCAGCCCCTGTCCCATCTCCAACCCCTGTCCCGTCTCCTGCCCCTGCCCCGTCTCCATCCCCTGTCCCGTCTCCAACCCCCGTCCCGTCTCCTGCCCCTGTCCCGTCTCCAGCCCCCGCCCCGTCTCCATCCCCCGTCCCGTCTCCATCCCCCGTCCCGTCTCCAGCCCCCGTCCCGTCTCAAGCTCCAGCCCCGTCTCCAGCCCCTGTCTCGTCTCCAGCCCCTGCCCCGTCTCCTGCCCCTGCCCCGTCTCCATCCCCTGTCCCGTCTCCAGCCCCTGTCCAGTCTCCAGCCCATGTCCCGTCCCCAACCCCTGTACCGTCTCCAGCCCCTGCCCCGTCTCCTGCCCCTGTCCCGTCTCCAGCCCCTGTCCCGTCTCCATCCCCCTTCCCGTCTCCAGCCCCTATCCCGTCTCCAGCCCCTGCCCCCTCTTTTTCCCCAGTCCCGTCTCCAGCCCCTGTCCTGTCTCCAGCTCCAGCCCCGTCTCCAGCCCCTGTCCCGTCTCCAGCCCCTGCCCCGTCTCCAGGCCCACTCCCGTCTCCATCCCCCTTTCCGTCTCCAGCCCCCTTACCGTCTCCAGCTCCAGCCCCGTCTCCAGCCCCTGTCCCATCTCCTGCCCCTGTCCCGTCTCCAGCCCTTGTCCCGTCTCCAGCCCCTGTCCCGTCTCCAGCTCCAGCCCCCTCTCCATCCCCTGTCCCGTTTCCAGCCCCTGCCACCTCTCTATCCCCTGTCCCATCTCCAGCCCCTGTCCCGTCTCCAGCCTCTGCCCCATCTCCATCCCCCGTCCCCTCTCCAGCCCCTGTCCCGTCTCCAGCCCCAGCCCCGCCTCCAGCCCCTGTCCGGTCCCCAGCCCCTGCCCCGTCTCCAGCCCCTGCCACGCCTCCAGCCCTTGCTCCATCTCCACCCCGCGTCCCGTCTCCAGCCCCTGCCTCGTCTCCAGCCCCTGTCCCGTCTCCAGCCCCTGCCCTGTCTCCGGCCCCTGCCCCGTCTCCAGCCCCTGTCCCGTCTCCAGCCCCTGCCACGTCTCCAGCCCCTGTCCCGTCTCCAGCCCCTGCCCCGTCTCCAGCCCCTGTCCTGTCTCCAGCCTTTGTCCCGTCTCCAGCCCCTGCCCCGTCTCCAGCCCCTGCTTCGTGTCCAGCCCCTGTCCCGTCTCCAGCCCCTGTCTCGTCTCCAGCCCCTGTCCCGTCTCCAGCCCCTGTCTCGTCTCCAGCCCCTGTCCCGTATCCAGCCCCTGCCCCGTCTCCATCCCCTGTCCCGTCTCCAGCTCCAGCCCCCTCTCCATCCCCTGTCCCGTCTCCAGCCCCTGTCCCGTTTCCAGCCCCTGCCCCCTCTCCATCCCCTGTCCCGTCTCCAGCCCCTGTCCCGTCTCCAGCCTCTGCCCCGTCCCCAGCCCCTGTCCCGTCTCCAGCCCCTGCCCCGTCTCCAACCCCTGTCCCGTCTCCAGTAACTGCTCTTTCTCCGGCCCCTGTCCCGTCTCCAGCCCCTGTCCCGTCTCCAGCCCCTGCCCTGTCTCCAGCCCCTGTCCCGTCTCCATCCCCTGTGCCGTCTCCATCCCCTGTCCCGTCTCCAGCCCCTGCCACGTCTCCAGCCCCGTCCCTTCTCCAGCCCCTGCCCCCTCTCCATCCCCTGTCCCGTCTCCAGCCCCTGCCCCGTCTCCAACCCCTGTCCCGTCTCCAGCCCCTGCCCCCTCTCCATCCCCTGTCTTGTCTCCAGCCCCTGTCCCGTCTCCATCCCCTGTCCCGTCTCCAGCCCCTGCCCCCTCTCCATTCCCTGTCCTGTCTCCAGCCCTTGTCCCGTCTCCAGCCCCTGTCCCGTCTCCAGCTCCAGCCCCCTCTCCATCCCCTGTCCCATCTCCAGCCCCTGTCCCGTCTCCAGCCCCTGTCCCGTCTCCAGCCCCTGCCCCGTTTCCTGCCCCTGCCCCGTCTCCAGCCCCTGTCCCGTCTCCAGCCCCTGCCCCGCCTCCAGCCCCTGCTTCATCTCCAGCCCCTGCCCCGTCTCCAGCCCCTGCCCCGTCTCCAGCCCCTGCCCCGTCTCCATTCCCTGTCCCGTCTCCAGCCCCTGTCCCGACTCCAGCCTCTGTCCCATCTCCAGCCACTGCCCCCTCTCCAGCCCCTGCTTCGTGTCCAGCCCCTGTCCCGTCTCCAGCCCCTGTCTCGTCTCCAGCCCCTGTCCCGTATCCAGCCCCTGCCCCGTCTCCAGCCCCTGCCCCGTCTCCAGTCCCTGTCCCGTCTCCATTCCCTGCCCCGTCTCCAGCCCCTGCCACGTCTCCAGCCCCTGCCCCATCTCCAGCCCCTATCCCGTCTCCAGCCCCTGTCCCGTATCCAGCCCCTCCCCCGTCTCCAGTCCCTGTCCCGTCTCCATTCCATGCCCCGTCTCCAGCCCCTGCCACGTCTCCAGCCCCTGCCCCATCTCCAGCCCCTATCCCGTCTCCAGCCCCTGCCCCCTCTCCATCCCCTGTCCCGTCTCCAGCCCCTGTCCCGTCTCCAGCCCCTGTCCCGTCTCCAGCTCCAGCCCCCTCTCCATCCCCTGTCCCGTCTCCAGCCCCTGTCCCGTTTCCAGGCCCTGCCCCCTCTCCATCCCCTGTCCCGTCTCCAGCCCCTGTCCCGTCTCCAGCCTCTGCCCCGTCTCCAGCCCCTGCCCCGTCTCCAACCCCTGACCCGTCTCCAGTAACTGCTCTTTCTCCGGCCCCTGTCCCGTCTCCATCCCCTGTCCCGTCTCCAGCGCCTGTCCCGTCTCCAGCCCCTGTCCCGACTCCAGCCTCTGTCCCATCTCCAGCCCCTGTCCCGTCTCCAGCCCCTGCCCCTCCTCCAGCCCCTGCCCCCTCTCCATCCCCTGTCCCGTCTCCAGCCCCTGTCCCGTATCCATCCCCTGTCCGGTCTCCAGCCCCTGCCCCGTCTCCATCCCCTGCCCCGTCTCCAGCCCCTGCCCCGTCTCCAGCCCCTGCCCCCTCTCCATCCCCTGTCCCGTCTCCAGCCCCTGTCCCGTCTCCATCCCCTGTCCCGTCTCCAGCCCCTGCCCCCTCTCCATCCCCTGTCCTGTCTCCAGCCCTTGTCCCGTCTCCAGCCCCTGTCCCGTCTCCAGCTCCAGCCCCCTCTCCATCCCCTGTCCCACCTCCAGCCCCTGTCCCGTCTCCAGCCCCTGCCCCGTCTCCAGCCCCTGCCCCGTCTCCAGCCCCTGCCCTGTCTCCAGCCCCTGTCCCGTCTCCAGCCCCTGCCCCGCCTCCAGCCCCTGCTTCATCTCCAGCCCCTGCCCCGTCTCCAGCCCCTGCCACCTCTCCATTCTCTGCCCCGTCTCCAGCCCCTGCCCCGTCTCCAGCCCCTGTACCATCTCCTGCCCCTGTCCCGTCTCCATCCCCTGTCCCGTCTCCAGCTCCAGCCCCGTCTCCAGCCCCTGTCCCGTCTCCAGCCCCTGCCCCGTCTCCTGCCCCTGCCCCGTCTCCATCCCCTGTCCCGTCGCCAGCCCCTGTCCCGTCTCCTGCCCCTGTCCCGTCTCCAGCCCCTGCCCCGTCTCCATCCCCTTCCGTCTCCATCCTTCGTCCCGTCTCCAGCCCCCGTCTCGTCTCCAGCTCCAGCCCCGTCTCCAGCCCCTGTCCCGTCTCCGGCCCCTGCCCCGTCTCCTGCCCCTGTCCCGTCTCCAGCCCCTGTCCCATCTCCAACCCCTGTCCCGTCTCCATCCCCCGTCCCGTCTCCATCCCCCGTCCCGTCTCCAGCCCCCGTCCCGTCTCAAGCTCCAGCCCCGTCTCCAGCCCCTGTCCCGTCTCCAGCCCCTGCCCCGTCTCCTGCCCCTGCCCCGTCTCCATCCCCTGTCCCGTCTCCAGCCCCTGCCCCGTCTCCTGCCCCTGCCCCGTCTCCATCCCCTGTCCCGTCTCCAGCCCCTGTCCCGTCCCCAACCCCTGTCCCGTCTCCAGCCCCTGTCCCCTCTCCAGCTCCAGCGCCGTCTCCAGCCCCTGTCCCGTCTCCATCCCCTGTCCCGTCTCCAACCCCTGTCCCCTCTCCAGCCCCTGTCCCGTCTCCAGCTCCAGCCCCCGTCTCCAGCCCCTGTCCCGTCTCCATCCCCTGTCCCGTCTCCAGCCCCTGCCCCGTCTCCAGCCCCTGTCCCATCTCCAACCCCTGTCCCGTCTCCTGCCCCTGCCCCGTCTCCATCCCCTGTCCCGTCTCCAACCCCCGTCCCGGCTCCTGCCCCTGTCCCGTCTCCAGCCCCCTGCCCCGTCTCCATCCCCCGTCCCGTCTCCATCCCCCGTCCCGTCTCCAGCCCCCGTCCCGTCTCAAGCTCCAGCCCCGTCTCCAGCCCCTGTCCCGTCTCCAGCCCCTGCCCCGTCTCCTGCCCCTGCCCCGTCTCCATCCCCTGTCCCGTCTCCAGCCCCTGCCCCGTCTCCTGCCCCTGCCCCGTCTCCATCCCCTGTCCCGTCTCCAGCCCCTGTCCCGTCCCCAACCCCTGTCCCGTCTCCAGCCCCTGTCCCCTCTCCAGCTCCAGCGCCGTCTCCAGCCCCTGTCCCGTCTCCATCCCCTGTCCCGTCTCCAACCCCTGTCCCCTCTCCAGCCCCTGTCCCGTCTCCAGCTCCAGCCCCGTCTCCAGCCCCTGTCCCGTCTCCATCCCCTGCCCCGTCTCCAACCCCTGTCCCGTCTCCAGCCCCCGTCCCGTCTCCTGCCCCTGTCCCGTCTCCAACCCCTGCCCCGTCTCCAGCCCCTGCCCCGTCTCCTGCTCCTGTCCTGTCTCCAGCCCCTGTCCCGCCTCCAGCCCCTGTCCCGTCTCCATCCCCTGTCCCGTCTCCAGCCCCTGCCCCGTCTCCAGCCCCTGCCCCCTCTCCATCCCCTGTCCCGTCTCCAGCCCCTGTCCCGTATCCATCCCCTGTCCGGTCTCCAGCCCCTGCCCCGTCTCCATCCCCTGCCCCGTCTACAGCCCCTGCCCCGTCTGCAGCCCCTGCCCCCTCTCCATCCCCTGTCCCGTCTCCAGCCCCTGTCCCGTCTCCATCCCCTGTCCCGTCTCCAGCCCCTGCCCCCTCTCCATCCCCTGTCCTGTCTCCAGCCCTTGTCCCGTCTCCAGCCCCTGTCCCGTCTCCAGCTCCAGCCCCCTCTCCATCCCCTGTCCCATCTCCAGCCCCTGTCCCGTCTCCAGCCCCTGCCCCGTCTCCAGCCCCTGCGCCGTCTCCAGCCCCTGCCCTGTCTCCAGCCCCTGTCCCGTCTCCAGCCCCTGCCCCGCCTCCAGCCCCTGCTTCATCTCCAGCCCCTGCCCCGTCTCCAGCCCCTGCCACCTCTCCATTCTCTGCCCCGTCTCCAGCACCTGCCCCATCTCCAGCCCCTGTACCGTCTCCAGCCCCTGTCCCGTCTCCATCCCCTGTCCCGTCTCCAGCTCCAGCCCCGTCTCCAGCCCCTGTCCCGTCTCCAGCCCCTGCCCCGTCTCCTGCCCCTGCCCCGTCTCCATCCCCTGTCCCGTCGCCAGCCCCTGTCCCGTCTCCTGCCCCAGTCCCGTCTCCAGCCCCTGCCCCGTCTCCATCCCCTTCCGTCTCCATCCTTCGTCCGTCTCCAGCCCCCGTCTAGTCTCCAGCTCCAGCCCCGTCTCCAGCCCCTGCCCCCTCTCCATCCCCTGTCCTGTCTCCAGCTCTTGTGCCGTCTCCAGGCCCTGTCTCGTCTCCAGCTACAGCCCCCTCTCCATCCCCTGTCCCGTTTCCAGCCCCTGCCCCCTCTCTATCCCCAATCCCATCTCCAGCCCCTGTCCCGTCTCCAGCCTCTGCCCCGTCTCCAGCCCCAGTCCCGTCCCAGCCCCTGTCCCGTCTCCAGCCCCGGCCTTGTCTCCAGCCCCTGTCTAGTCTCCTGCCCCTGCCCCATCTCCAACCACTGTCACGTCTCGAGCCCCTGTCCCCGCTCCAGCTCCAGCCCCCTCTCCACCCACTGTCCCGTCAAACAGCCCCTGTCCCATCTCCAGCCCCTTTCCCGTCTCCAGCTCCTGTCCCGTCTCCAGCCCTTGTCCCGTGTCCAGCCCCTGTCCCGTCTCCAGCCCCTGTCCCGTCTCCAGCTCCTGTCCCGTCTCCAGCCCTTGTCCCGTCTCCAGCCCTTGCCCCGTCTCCTGCCCCTGCCCGTCTCCATCCCCCGTCCAGTCTCCAGCCCTTGTCCCATCTCCAGCCCCTGTCCCGTCTCCAGCCCCTGCCCCCTCTCCATCCCCTGTCCCCTCACCAGCCCCTATGCCGTTTCCAGCCCCTGCCCCCTCTCTATCCCCTGTCCCGTCTCCAGCCCCTGCCCCGTCTCCAACCCCCTTTCCCGTCTCCTGCCCCTGTCCCGTCTCCAGCCCTTGTCCCGTCTCCAGCCCCTGTCCTGTCTCCAGCTCCAGCCCCCTCTCCATCCCCTGTCCCGTCTCCGGCCCCTGTCCCGTTTCCAGCTCCTGCCTCCTCTCCATCCCCTGTCCCGTCTCCATCCCCTGTCCCGTCTCCAGCCCCTGTCCCGTCTCCCGCCCCTGGCCCGTCTCCAACCCCTGTCCCGTCTCCAGTAACTGCCCTTTCTCCGGCCCCTGTCCCGTCTCCAGCCCCTGTCCCGTCTCCAGCCCCTGCCCCGTCTCCAGCCCCTGTCCCGTCTCCATCCCCTGTCCTGTCTCCAGCCCCTGCCCCGTCTCCATCCCCTGTCCCGTCTCCAGCCCCTGCCCAGTCTCCAGCCCCTGTCCTGTCTCCAGCCCCTGCCCCGTCTCCAGCCCCTGCCCCGTCTCCAGCCCCTGTCCCGTCTCCATCCCCTGTCCCATCTCCAGCCCTTGCCCCGTCTCCATCCCTGTCCTGTCTCCAGCCCCTGCCCCGTCTCCAGCCCCTGCCCCGTCTCCAGCCCCTGTCCCGTCTCCATCCCGTGTCCCGTCTCCAGCCCCTGCCCCCTCTCCATCCCCTGTCCTGTCTCCAGCCCTTGTCCCGTCTCCAGCCCCTGTCCCGTCCCCAGCTCCAGCCCCCTCTCCATCCTCTGTCCCGTTTCCAGCCCCTGCCCCCTCTCCATCCCCTTGTCCCATCCTTAGCCCCTGTCCCGTCTCCAGCCTCTGCCCCATCTCCAGCCCCTGTCCCGTCTCCAGCCCCTGTCGCGTCTCCAGCCCCTGCCCCATCTCCAGCCCCTGTCCCGTCTCCCGCCCCTGCCCCGTCTCCAGCCCCTGTCCCGTCTCCAGCCCCTGCCCCGTCTCCTGCCCCTGTCCCGTCTCCAGCCCCTGCACCGTCTCCATCCCCTGTCCCGTCTCCGGCACCTGCCCCGTCTCCAACCCCTGTCCCGTCTCCAGCCCCTGTCCCGTCTCCAGCCCCAGTCCCGTCTCCAGCTCCAGCCTCTGCCCCGTCTCCAGCCCCTGCCCCGTCTCCAACCCCTGTCCCGCCTCCAGTAACTGCTCTTTTTCCGGCCCCTGTCCCGTCTCCAGCCCCTGTCCCGTCTCCAGCCCCTGCCCTGTCTCCAGCCCCTGTCCCGTCTCCATCCCCTGTGCCGTCTCCATCCCCTGTCCCGTCTCCAGCCCCTGCCCCGTCTCCAGCCCCTGTCCCGTCTCCAGCCCCTGCCCCCTCTCCATCCCCTGTCCCGTCTACAGCCCCTGTCCCGTCTCCAACCCCTGTCCCGTCTCCAGCCCCTGCCCCGTCTCCATCCCCTGTCCCGTCTCCAGCCCCTGCCCCGTCTCCAGCCCCTGCCCCGTCTCCAGCCCCTGCCCCCTCTCCATCCCCTGTCCGGTCTCCAGCCCCTGTCCCGTCTCCATCCCCTGTCCCGTCTCCAGCCCCTGCCCCCTCTCCATCCCCTGTCCTGTCTCCAGCCCTTGTCCCGTCTCCAGCCCCTGTCCCGTCTCCAGCTCCAGCCCCCTCTCCATCCCCTGTCCCGTCTCCAGCCCCTGTCCCGTTTCCAGCCCCTGCCCCCTCTCCATCCCCTGTCCCGTCTCCAGCCCCTGTCTCGTCTCCAGCCTCTGTCCCGTCTCCAGCCCCTGTCCCGTCTCCAGCCCCTGTCCCGTCTCCCGCCCCTGCCCCGTCTCCAACCCCTGTCCCGTCTCCAGTGACTGCCCTTTATCCGGCCCCTGTACCATCTCCAGCCCTGTCCCGTCTCCAGCCCCTGCCCCGTCTCCAGCCCTTGTCCCGTCTCCATCCCCTGTCCCGTCTCCAGCCCTTGTCCCGTCTCCATCCCCTGTCCCGTCTCCAGCCCCTGCCCCCTCTCCATCCCCTGTCCCGTCTCCAGCCCCTGCCCCATCTCCATCCCCTGTCCCGTCTCCAGCCCCTGCCCCGTCTCCAGCCCCTGCCCGGTCTCCAGCCCTTGCCCCGTCTCCAGCCCCTGCCCCGTCTCCAGCCCCTGCCCCGTCTCCATCCCCTGTCCTGTCTCCAGCCCCTGCCCCGTCTCCAGCCCCTGTCCCGTCTCCAGCCCTTGCCCCGTCTCCAGCCCTTGTCCCGTCTCCATCCCCTGTCCCGTCTCCAGCCCCTACCCCCCCTCTCCATCCCCTGTCCCGTCTCCACCGCCTGTCCCGTCTCCCTCCCCTGTCCCGTCTCCAGCCCCTGCCCCCTCTCCATCCCCTGTCCTGTCTCCAGCTCTTGTCCTGTCTCCAGGCCCTGTCCCGTCTCCAGCTCCAGCCCCCTCTCCATCCCCTGTCCCGTTTCCAGCCCCTGCCCCCTCTCTATCCCCAATCCCATCTCCAGCCCCTGTCCCGTCTCCAGCCTCTGCCCCGTCTCCAGCCCCAGTCCCGTCCCCATCCCCTGTCCGGTCTCCAGCCCATGTCCCGTCTCCAACCCATGTCCCGTCTCCCGCCCCTGCCCCGTCTCCAACCCCTGTCCCGTCTCCAGCCCATGTCCCGTCTCCAGCTCCAGCCCCGTCTCCAGCCACTGTCCCGTCAACAGCCCCTGTCCCATCTCCAGCCCCTTTCCCGTCTCCAGCTCCTGTCCTGTCTCCAGCCCTTGTCCCGTCTCCAGCCCTTGTCCCGTCTCCAGCCCCTGTGCCGTCTCCAGCCCCTGTCCCGTCTCCAGCTCCTGTCCTGCCTCCAGCCCTTGTCCCGTCTCCAGCCCTTGTCCCGTCTCCAGCCCCTGTCCCGTCTCCAGCTCAAGCCCCCTCTCCATCCACTGTCCCGTTTCCAGCCCCTGCCCCCTCTCCATCCCCTGTCCCATCCTTAGCCCCTGTCCCGTCTCCAGCCTCTGCCCCATCTCCAGCCCCTGTCCCGTCTCCAGCCCCTGTCCCGTCTCCAGCCCCTGCCCCGTCTCCAGCCCCTGTCCCGTCTCCCGCCCCTGCCCCGTCTCCAACCCCTGTCCCGTCTCCAGTAACTGCCCTTTCTCCGGCCCCTGCCCCGTCTCCAACCCCTGTCCCGTCTCCAGCCGCTGTCCCGTCTGCAGCCCCTGCCCCATCTCCTGCCCCTGTCCCGTCTCCAGCCCCCTGCACCGTCTCCATTCCCTGTCCCGTCTCCGGCCCCTGCCCGGTCTCCAACCCCTGTCCCGTCTCCAGCCCCTGTCCCGTCTCCAGCGCCAGTCCCGTCTCCAGCTCCAGCCTCTGCCCCGTCTCCAGCCCCTGTCCCCTCTCCCGCCCCCGCCCCGCCTCCAACCCCTCCCCCCTCTCCAGGAACTGCTCTTTTTCCGGCCCCTGTCCCGTCTACAGCCCCTGTCCTGTCTCCAGCCCCTGTCCCGTCTCCATCCCCTGTGCCCTCTCCATCCCCTGTCCCGTCTCCAGCCCCTGCCCCGTCTCCAGACCCTGTCCCGTCTCCAGCCCCTGCCCCCTCTCCATCCCCTGTCCCGTCTCCAGCCCCTGTCCCGTCTCCAACCCCTGTCCTGTCTCCAGCCCCTGCCCCGTCTCCAGCCCCAGCCCCGTCTCCAGCCCCTGCCCCGTCTCCAGCCCCTGCCCCCTCTCCATCCCCTGTCCCGTCTCCATCCCCTGTCCCGTCTCCAGCCCCTGCCCCGTCTCCAGCCCCTGTCCCGTCTCCAGCCCTTGCCCCGTCTCCAGCCCTTGTCCCGTCTCCATCCCCTGTCCCGTCTCCAGCCCCTACCCCCTCTCCAGCCCCTGTCCCGTCTCCCGCCCCTGCCCCGTCTCCAACCCCTGTCCCGTCTCCAGTAACTGCCCTTTCTCCGCCCCCTGCCCCGTCTCCAACCCCTGTCCCGTCTCCAGCCCCTGTCCCGTCTCCAGCCCCTGCCCCATCTCCTGCCCCTGTCCCGTCTCCAGCCCCTGCACCGTCTCCATCCCCTGTCCCGTCTCCGGCCCCTGCCCCGTCTACAACCCCTGTCCCATCTCCAGCCCCTGTCGCGTCTCCAGCCGCAGTCCCGTCTCCAGCTCCAGCCTCTGCCCCGTCTCCAGCCCCTGTCCCGTCTCCAGCCCCTGCCCCGTCTCCAACCCCTGTCCCGTCTCCAGTAACTGCTCTTTTTCCGGCCCCTGTCCCGTCTACAGCCCCTGTCCTGTCTCCAGCCCCTGTCCCGTCTCCATCCCCTGTGCCGTCTCCATCCCCTGTCCCGTCTCCAGCCCCTGCCCCGTCTCCAGACCCTGTCCCGTCTCCAGCCCCTGCCCCCTCTCCATCCCCTGTCCTGTCTCCAGCTCTTGTCCCGGCTCCAGGCCCTGTCCCGTCTCCAGCTCCAGCCCCCCTCTCCCATCCCCTGTCCCGTT